>VXAX01001457.1:1227823-1269106 GCA_013399835.1 Leptocoma aspasia | reverse complement strand
ACAGAGAAATGAACAATAAATGGGTTTGTGTGTACATTTATATATAAAAATACAGATCAAGTTGTTTATGTTACTGACTTACCGACTTCTATGTGTTACAGATATAAAATATGTATCTGCACATGTATGTATGTACCACATCCACATCCACTCTGCATGGTTTTGAGAAGCAGAGACAACATGAAAATGCCTTATATTGTGAACTTGATGCAATGACACAGTTCAGTGGCTGGTGCAGCTATTGTGGGAACAAGGACAGTCTCAATGTGACACAAGGGGTCACTCGGGAGCCTCCTCAGCACTTGTTTTCCTATTTTTTTAGTCTTCAATGTGCAGGAACAGCAGGTTGGGGAAGAAGTTTAAGACCCCCATCATTTTTTGCCATTGTTCTGCATGCTGGGGATGGCATTTCACAGCTGACCTGGGTATCTTGAAAAAAAAAAAAAAAAGAAAACTAAAAAGAAAAGAAGAAAAAGGCTAGCAGCTGCTTTCAAAGCAGCTTTGTCCACTGCGCTGTCAAGTGAAGTGACTTTCTCCAGACAGAGATGAAGCTCTGGGAATTTACTGTCTGCTCTCCCACTCAGCATGTTTTCAGAGTTGTGCCAGGGCAGCAGTCAAAACACCAGCTCCTGAACACCAGGAGGTTTTTCTTAGTTTGTAGTGAACAAAGGAATCATGGCAGGAAGGCATGCAAAAAGGCAGCCTGGTGGTCACAGAAGCCCTTTGGTGTGTACAGCTGGGTACAGCACAGTTCATGATACTCATCAGATACAGGGGGGCACCAGGGATGCAAGCAAGTTCCTCTGCAGAGCTGTGAGACTTTGACATGAAAAAAAGACTTTTTAAATTATATAAGTAAATGCCATCAAAGTAGCCCTGTAAGTCTAGATGCCTCCTTTTACTCTTTTTTTTTCTAGGTACCCACCACTCTGAACGCCAATAGTGATTTCCACCTTAGTTGAAAACCAAAAGCACTACACCTAACCCTCAAAGCAAACCTGATCTTCTTCTAGGTATTGCTGTTCCTCAGGGCAGGCAGCCCTTACTCCTCTTCAGAGGAGGGTGCAGCAACCAACCCAGGTGCAGTATCAGCACTCATTACAAAAACATAATTATACAAGTCACTGGGAACCCAAAAACTGCAATCAACCAACCAAGATCCTCTCTGAATCAAAACCTGGGAGCAAAAAATAGAAGAGACTGCAAAAGGCCTAAAGACTTGTATTCAGGGAACAGAAGACAGAAGAGTCTGACAAAAGACTCACTTTCTACTCTTACAATCAAAGTATGAAGGGGATGAGAAGTTATGAGGAATTGTGAAAGGCATTCCAACAAAACCTGAGGAGAAACAGCTGTATGTAACCTTGCAGGTGAATGGCAGCTCTGCTGGTACCACATCATGCTGCTCATTTCTGTACAAATTGGGAATGCATGGGAATGACAAAATGAATACAGGCAGTGAACCTGTAAAGGCAGCACAAAATTAGATCCTGTGTGGGTCAGAGCTGTGTGTGACAGGCACCTCTCTTTCCCTTCATAACATCTGCAATCATTTGGCACCCTACCTGCATAGAAAAAAAAGCCTTGCTAAATCTGATCTATGTGCAAAGCTTTGCTCCATACAAATGTTTTTTTTTTTTTCCCTAAAAAAAAAAAAAGACATTAAAAAAATTTAAAAAGGAAAAGATTTCTCCAATGTAGTTTTAAGGAATAGGAATTATTCAGCTGATGATTTCTCTGCCTAATGAGCTAATAGAGGAAAACGTAGAAGATACCACTCAGGTAACAGAGACACAAGCTTAGATAGACATCAAGGGAGTCTGGAAAACACTTAAATGTTCAGCACAGTCATTAAGACCCCAATGTCTCTAAAGAGTGTTTGACTACAGCCAGATCATCTGGCTGCATCAGACTATAACTTGCTTGCATAGAAGAAAAAGTGAGGTATAATTTTGACCTTCCATTTCCCAGAGTATTTCCAGGTATTTTTGTGAAGGAACTACAGCTCTACTAGTCCTACTCATTCTCATATTTAATGAACTGAAAAAACTACACTTATAGGATGCAAGTGTTCCTGCCAAGGTGCTACTGACTGTAGCACTTTTGTCTGACAGCATACAAGACCTTGGTTCTGCTCTTCTTTTCCACCACCACTGTATCCAAGAAACAGCTGTTTTCCATTTAGGCCCATGGGTGCAGGATGGAGACTGAGCTTTGGGACTCACTTCCAAATCAAGACCACATTTGTGAGCCTTTCAGGCATCAGACCACCCTCACCACAGGGGCTCCAGATCCGACACAAAGGGCTCAAAAAGGAGCTGGGGGACATGGATGGAAATAGGAAGCATTGCTGTGCAAAGCTGTGGCTAGTCTGAAGCTGTGGTGGGTGGACTGAAGACGTCTTTTGGGGAATTAAGGGGATTACGAGTATGTAACAAAGGGTTTAATGAAGGAAAAACTTGGAGGAGAGAAGATGTAGGCTGGAAATATTCAGGGGGGTGTCCCTCAAATGCTTCAGATGAATGCACTAGGCATCCATATTCCTCTTCTAATTATTTTAAATAACTTTATTTCCTGTCTCACATTTGTTTTTCTAGAAGCCCACAGGAAACTTCCAGGACAATTAGGCAAACAGCTGCAATAAGAAATAAATAAGTATCCTAAAGCTTTTATCTTTTGGTCCCAAAGCACTTTGCAGAGGTAAATCATAGAGACACTGAGTGATTTGCACAGATACACGGTGAATATACAGAAAATCTGGAATGGGCAAATGACCCTTCCCATGGGCCCATCATTACTCAGAGGAGGAGCATGAGAGGGATTAACGTGTGGGAAGAGTAGCTCCCTCTGGGCCCCCTGTTAGCATGCCTGAGTAGCCTGAAGGACAGAGCAAGGCTGGGACAACCTGCCCCAGTCAGCTTAGCAACAGGAGGGCAGAGGGTTCGTGATGTCCACTGCTGATGCCTGCAAAGGTGGCTGGGCACACACCCCCACAGGGAAAAAGCTGCTGGAAAGGACAGCAGTAGCAGAAGGACAGGCAGGTCTCAATGGCTATAACACAAAAAAAGATATCTTGGTCTAAGACCTGTAGCAGCCTTCCACAAAGGCTTAGAGGGACAAAACCCCCACATATAACAGCTTGATTAAATAAGAAATTATTGGTATGTTAATGCACATATTGTAAGTGAATCCTATACTCAGTTGAGTTTAACTCAAAAATCCTCAATTCTTTTGCAGGTCTCTAAACAAAAAGATAATCTCCTTGGGCTTAGGGGGAGTCTTGGTATTGCCTATGAGATTTGCTGCCAGAAGCAAATATCTGGTCCAGCGGTCTTACTCTGTTTACAAAAGTTTATTTCCCTTCTTCAGGTATGTCCTGATCTTAGCCATTTCTACACTCACTTCAACAAAACCCCCCACTATTTTAAATGTATATCCTAGAAAGTGGTGATTCTCTACCTCTCTCTGTGTTTCTTCTGAAGCTTCCAAAATGGCTATTTTTCCAAATATACTAATTACTCAAGATAAAAGTGCAAACTCTGTCTCCTTGAAAACGCTGTCTGCAGCAGCTTTGTTGTTGGGTATTCCCTTGATCTGGGTGAGAGGGAAACACGTTCCCAGCAGCTGATTTTGAAGATGCAGCCTGCGAGAAGAGAGAACTTCTCTTACAGCAGTGATGGGCACAGGGCTCCTCTACCCCAGGAGAGCTGCCTGTCAGGCCACAGGAGTGACAGGCAGAAAGAAGATGGCCCAAGTGACAGCAAAAAAAATGTCTGCAACTTAAATTTCAAGTAGGAAAAAACCCCATGGGTTTCTTGATATGTTTTATGGAAGTAAAGAGCCTGTATTGCCCCCGAGAGTTCCAGTTCTTTGGAGAAACAGAGTGACGTGCTTCTTTCTGCACCACCTGCAGCCTTTCAGACCATACATACATAAGCATCTTTCACTTGCAGCAGCCTTCCAGAGAGGGAACAGACTTCAAATTATGGAAGAAAACAGATTGTAGTATCAATGCTAACCCACATCTCAAAACTATTAATAGGAGTATTTGGGAAGAGATACTCTGACACATTTTTAAATTTCCTTGAAATGAGCTGGATTAGGGCAGAGTATTGAAGGAGCAGAGCTAAAAATTGGCAATATGTTGCTGAGAAATAATTATTTTGTATATGGGTGCTTGAAGTCTGTAATGGGTTTGATCCAATGATAAACGGAAAATAAAATGACTTCTGACAATGGCGGAATGAAAGCAGTCCTTATTTATGATGTGTGGCTACCCTTACTAACATAACCCCTAGGTTCTTCCCCAGAGAATCAAAATATTGCAGGCTAAGTCTAACTGCAGCATTCAGCATCCCTTGCTATATATTTAGTGAAGTTAATAGGGACACTGGCCACATTTGCTCAGAAAAATAGCTTTTTCCTTATCCTTTGGATTCTTCAAAAATAATACAGAGAATTAGGAGGCTACAGCATGTCAAGATGCAAAAAGAGATTAGGTAAAAAAGATGTGCAGAGAAAGAAAATAGCTATAAGGAAAGGAAAATCTAGGGGTAAAAGAAATGAGTAAAAACATTATCCCTCCACATCTCTTCCTGAGCTCTGCTTACTTGGGGAATGGGGGCACTGGAATTTTGTATTTGGGCTGCAAATTAAGTTCTTCAACACTGTTATTCAAAGACATGCAATACTAAGAAATAATGGATTTTCTTTTTTACAAAAAATACTAAGATAAATGAATGTAGCTTCTCAAAATAAGAGGCTGTATGATGACCTTTGCTGTATAATCAGAAGTCCCAGCTTGAACAATGACTTTCGCCATTAGGGCAGTGCAACCTTCTAATATGTGGTGTGACAAACACCAAAATAAATGGCTTTCATGAGACATGAGACGTACACACAGAGAGGAAGATGAAGCAACAGAGCATCTTGTGCTGGAAGTGATTTTCCTGCCTCTCTACATGGTGCCAGAAGAGCACAGTGACTGTGAAGGCTTCCCCACTGCTGTCTTGGCTCTAGGATCTTGTAAGAGCTGTTTTAAAGGCAAAAGGGCAGATGTCAATCCTTGATCTTTCTGTTGAGAGGGTGATCTATTAAAGACTTGGCTAGCTGGGTATCTACTCCCTCGACAGGCTGCCAAACCCATTGCTTAAGTTAACAAACTCCTATTTGCCACATCAATGTTGACCCGATGTCAAAAGCTCGGCCTCCTTTCATAGAATCTGCAAGTCACCCAAAAATACTTTACTAATTGGGAAAGGTAATGGTGGGAGGTAAGCATTGGAACTTCAGCGGTGGCTATGTAAAGAAAGGGGGAAAAAAAATAAGTTAGGTTTCACTCTGAAAAGAAGTGCATATTTGTCCACTCCAAGTGCAGTTTGATGAACTCTCTTAATCAGACAAAAGGAGGGGGGGCATCAGCGAACTCCCCAAGACCTCCTCTCCCTAGGCATCCCAGCAAAAGAAGACAGACAGCGAAGGCAAACAATAATGCTGGGTGAATTGCCCAATATGTCTATTTAATTAGCACTTAAAGAATCACAAATGTTTTCTCCTTGCTTGAGGGAAAGAGAAGAACATGTCCCTGGCATTGCAGAGGGCAAGAGGGGGTTTATAGACCATTTCACATTAATAGTCACAGAGAAAATATTACAATGCATATCCAAACTGGAAAGACAAAAAAAAGCTCCAGATTTTTTTCTGCTTTTCTCTTGTACATCACTGGGATGTGGGGTTTGATATAGTAGCATTTAATCCCTCTGGACAAATGAAAGGGGTGCAAGACACTGACTTTCTATATGTTCACAATTCTTCCACCACTGCAGAACTGGTCTGTGTGTCTTGGAAAATATTTCTCCATAAAAGCACACATGCAAAATAAAAATCACAGAATAGTGTGGGTTCGAAGGGAGCTTTAAGGTCATCTAGTCCAAATGCTCTACAATGAGCAGAGACATCTTCAACTAGATCAGCTTGCTCAGAGCCCCATCCAGCCCAGCCATGAATGTTTCCAGGGATGGGGCATTCTATCACCTCTCTGAACAACCTGGTTCAGTGTTTTCCCACCCTCATTGTAAAAGAATCTTTTCCATAGTCATTTTCAGAGGTGCAGTAATTTGTAAAATGTGCACAAACTGCTCTGACAATTATTGATGCTATTGAACTTCCTGTCCTGTAACAATGTAATTTTCTTGCCCCCAAAAGCATCAGTTCTACAGGGCTCCTTTTATTTTTGTTGCTGTTATCTTTTATGACCGTCAGCCATAAAATCAAATGTGTTCCCTCAAAAGAACTCTCATCTCTGTTTTTCAAAACCAGTGTTCTTATTCTTTTCTGCATTAATGGGAAAATATTCCAGAGACATAAAGACATAAAAAAGACAATGCCCTGGCTTATATTTCATATACATAGGAAATGAAAGAGTCAAAGATGTGCACTAGACATTTCTAAAACACCCATTTGACTTCTTTATGAAAATGCTTAGATTTTTCCATAAAGAAGAAAAATTCCAGTGAGTCTGAGGTTTCAAAAACAGAATGCAATGATCTTCTGTGTAAAGCCTCAGGTTTCTCAGACTCAATCAGTATAAAATATTTTGCAAGGCTCTCTCTTCAGGCTAATTTAATCAAATAAAGTGGTACTAGAACACCCTGCCACTATTACGGTTCTCATCCTCTCCAACCAGAAGGCAACAACTCCCACAGAGTTCCCAAGCATGCTCTTTACAGCAATGCTTTACCCACTGTTTAAAAATACCCCACAGTGCAAAGTATGTATAACTATTACTCTCATTTTGTGCCTTCTCTCTTTCACAAAGAAAAAAAATACAGAGAAAATTTATATGAATATTTATTTTCCTCTCTTAAAAATTAATCCTCTTAAGACATATAACATTTCTATCTAACAGGTCTCTTCAATGAGAGCTTGTCTGCACTCTGATTCCATTCGTGTGCCATTGCTATTGCTGTGCTCTTTTCTCTGGTATTCTCAATGACAGAAACAAATTTGCCTTATAAGAAGAGTTAATAATCTCTACACAGATTTCATTCCTGGGCACAGGCTCAAAGTCCATGAACACATAATCTTTTGCAAATCAAAACCTATTTCTCTCTTTCATGCATCATTTACAATCCCAAGGTGATGTACTGCTAGCATCACACCTGTATTTTAGTTCACTTTCTTCCTGAGTAATCATCCTATAGAAAAGAAAGCACAAGTGACCTTTACTCTTTCCCCCTCATATTTTATTGTCTGTTTGTCTTGTTTTGCTTTGCTTTGCTTGTCTACGTAAAGAATAGAAAGCCTGGTTCAAACCCAGCAGCAGAATATCTCCTCAGCACGGTCCTCTTTTCATAAGCAGGCAGAACAAACCCTTGGAAGAATAAAATACCAGGAAAGAAGGAAGCACACAATTTTCAGTTGCTGGGATTGAATGACTGACCCTGCAGAAACACTGTGTAAGTGAGATCCCTTAGAGCCCCAGGTTACCCATGGGAACTCTAGACCTAATCTGGTTTCTGGGCGGTTTCTCCTGCCTCTCTAAGCACAAGTCAGGAGGCAGCAGCAGTGTAGGTTTGGACCTAGAGGGATACTTATGTCACCCTCTGAGCAGCTCAGTCATTACTTCTGTGCCCTTGGTTAGAACTGCACTAGCTAGGCAAAAATAGCAATAGAAACCAAAATAGTCTCAAAAGTGATAGAGTCCAAGGGCTTTGCCAGCCTGACTGGTACAAGCTGCCAAGCTGATATCTCCTTCTTCGGGTGCCAGAATGAACCCTCACCGCCACTGTCTCCTGCAATTTTTTTCTGCAGCTTAATCTGCAGTGAATATATTTTCCTGAGCTTCCATTGCTTTAAAGAAAATACTATTTTACCACAACCTTAAATAAATTCTTTACCCATTCCTATACCACTTATATGCTACAAGCCCAAGATTGCAAATCTGCCTACAGGAAGGTGCCCAAACACTGCAGCTGTGACATGCATTAACCAATATTCTGGCAACACCCAGCCTGACTGACAAATTTGGATTTTGATGACAGTTTCATTTTAACAAACTATTAATGTAACTAAGTTTGTGGCTCTTGTGCTTATAATATGACGTGCACAGCTTTTGACACCCTCTTCCCCCCACTGAACTCCAGTAGATGATATTAATCTTTAATTGATAATGGTTCTCATTTGCATAAATTGCTGTTGCTTGTTATGCAAAATATTTGTCCTCTGAAATATTTTGATGCTTCTCATTTAAAGATTTGCCTTTTACACTTGTAGAAATCAATTTCCTTTATAGCATCACCAAGTTTTCCCACAATGAGATTTTTGAGGGAAAAAAGAGTGAATATTTCACCTGTAGTGAAAAACTTTCATGTTTCTAAATGGTGATGTTCATGAAAATGTAAAAAATTAACCCAGTCATAGCTGTCCTTCTGTTTGCCCATCTTCATTCCCTTGGGCTCCCATGGAATGAAAAACCCTGAAGATGTATTAAGCAACATGATATTTTTTTTAAGCGTTTCTCCTGCAATCAACTTGTGGAAAAGCCAATTTTTACAAATGAATACACAGGCCACAAGTCTAATACAGACTTTTTTTCCTACAGCCTTTCTTCCTACACCAACCTTCTCTTTTTCGAGTGAGAGTACCAGGAAAAGCTTATGCTTTTGATCTCTGTGCAAATAAATGAGCTGAAACAAATAAAACCTGGTTCACAAGAGACTTCCAAGACATCTGGTGGAGTTATTTTTCTAAGTAATTAGACCAAGTGGTGGTGTAATTCCCAAATGGAAAGTACCTTCTCGCTTGGTATCCGGTTATTTCTCAGAGCCATCAAAACAGCAGTAAGTCCTGCTTCTCTCCTTGCCTGTGTCCCAGACTCCATTGATTACCAGTCTTCCCAAACACTGCTTTTTTACTCAAGTTTTTAACCCTCACCCCCGCTTTTTTTTCTTTTTTGTTCTATGAGGATCATGTTTTACTTCCATGAATGTCAGTGGGATTTCTGGTATTGACTGAGGAAGGGTGCTAAGATACTGTAGTTCTCCTTTTTACAGGCTCTACAGAGCAGGCAGAGAAGTGCAATGAACAACAGCAAGGTGCTTGCTCTGGATCAATAGTGCTCTAAAGTGTGCCCAGGTGTGCTTTCTCCTCCTTTTTTGCTGAAAACTGATTAAATTTCTCCTTTTTTTCTCATATCTCCCCAAGAAAACATCATTCTGGTAACAACCCAATTGCTCCTTGACACTTTGGGGAGAATGTGGTTCTCAGTCTGTGACAATAACACAGTGCAACCACTGTGAATTTGTGACACTGGGAAAGTGAACTGGGAGTAGATCTATCTGAAGAAAGGAATTTCATTTTGTTTGTGCATGGTTCTCCTGGTTTTCTGGTTTCAGATTTGGTCAGGATGCTCTACACTCCTGTTTCACTAGCTGACCTGGATGCAGGCACCATCCTTGTGCTATGACAGGAATGTTTTGTAATGCCAGATATGGAATTCCCAGCTGTAACAGGAGTAAAGAAAAGCAGCTGCCATATGAAACAGCTGCTAGATTACAACAGTGGACTTGATATTAATGGTGTTCATTCTCATCCTTTCACAACATAACACAAACTCACCAGAGGTTTCATCTACTCTCTCATCCACCACGTGGTCCTTCTGATGAACCCACTCGCTGTTGCACTTAAAATAGATCTGTGTGGCTGGGCTTGCTTTGCAGTACAGATTCACAGGCTTGTTCTTCACAATGTAAGCCTCTTCGGGTTCAATGAGGAAGTGGGGCAATGGCTCTGGAGGATCAGACGGAAAAGTTTCTGGAAGCTCATGAAAAAAGTCATCATCTGTAAAGGAAAAATGAAAGAACCAAAATTCAGCTGGCAGACACAAAAACTTCATGAAAATTAAAAAAAGGTGCATACTTTTTGAATAAAATGTTATCTTAGGAGCATTCCTAAACTGAGGCTTAGATACACTGCTGTTTCCAGACTGGAATAAACTGTTCTTTACATTCTGAGCATTCTTTCCTCCCTGTGATGTGACAGGGATGTGCACATTCACAGTCTGGGATCAGTCCTTTGTTACCATCATTGGCAATACCAGCAATAAAGCTTTGTGTTAGTGCTTGGTAGAGCTGCCTGCAAAACCATAAAGAGAAATAATAGAAACTTTCAGAGGCTTCAAGGTCACATTTTCAATAGTGATTTATCATACCACGTAATCTGGTGTGTGCAAGAGCTACTGCCAGCTGAGGCTGGTCCAAATAGGAAACAGTACCTTTTGTTTCAGATGAGCAATTTGAAATCTGCTGAGGGCAAAAGACTAAATGCAAGTCCAGCCTGCGCCTCTTTGTTTGTACTCTGGCTCTCCTGACTCTCTCTGCTAGGACTGCCAATGAAGGTGCCAAGCTCTGCTTTATTTACTCTGTCAGTGGTACATTGGTCTGTGCAGTCCTTGCTATGGAGAGGACGTGGGAGCTGGGGCACGGGGCAGGGCAGCTGCGAATTGGTGACATTTTGGGGAAACATGGACACATGCTATTGACATAAGGAAGCTCAGCACCTCTTTGGTGCTGCTGGTAAAGAATTAAATCAATGAAAGGAGTCTGGAGAAGGAGGAAAAGAATCCATCGCATGGGAGGCAAGACTGAAAACACCAAAAGTGCATACTTCATTTTCTCCCTCCCTCTTCACAAATCCTCTTTTACAACCCCCCTGCCCCTTTGTGCAGAGGAAGTCTTACACATCAGAAAGCACCAGATTCAGTGGAGAATAACCCTCTCCCCATCTCCCTCCCCAGCTGCCATCAGAGCACAGGAACATCCAAGAGGCTCTGAGCAGCAAACAGTGGGGGGGCACCAACTCCTGACAGACCCACCAGCAGCGAGCTGGCAGCTCTGAAGGCCTCACTCAATCTCCCCTTTCTGCCTCTGACACAGTTATCATTATACCTCGTGACGGACACTGATGCTGATCAATAAAACGCCACGGAACATCCTACTGAAAATCCTGGCTGGCTGTCTCCTCCCTGCCAGTGCTCATGAAGACGAAATGTCAGACAGCTCCCTCCCCAAACCTGACACCTCCCTGTGCAGGCCGTGTCCAGAATTACAAGGGGCACGACTCTCTTTCCAGACACAGCTTTTTGGAAAGACAAGAAGGAACAGGGACAGATGAAGGAGAGAGGGGAAGAAGGTAATAGGATACCCATCCCTGCAGCTGTATGAAGGTAAACTGCATGTCTTTATCAGTGATGGGAATACCTTACAGAGAAAACCATTTTCTGAACCTCCTAAACTGTTTATGAAGAGAACATAGGTTCACCATTGTTTTTTCTTTTTTATTTCCCACCCCCCCCCCTTCATATTAATTTAAAAATAGTCCTGTCCTTCTTGGTGTCTCATTTTATAAGGAGTATTAGGACTGACTCACTACTGCATCACTCCCTGAGAGTTAAGAGAAGTCAACTGGTTCAAAGATAGAAAAAAGGGCCAATAAATAAGGCTTGACATTCTTTTAGCAAAGGGAAAATCTGTGACACAGTATAACACTTCCATTTCCATCTCCAATTAATCATTTCCAGATACTCAAATTAAATTTAATTTTTTATCACTTTCCCATGCTTCCTTTATTTCTGCAGTTTCCTTTTCACTCTGACCACACCAGCCTCCTTCTTCTGCAATCCTATTTCCTATCCTCATTAAGTATTTCTTCCTTGCTCCATTTTACTCCCCATTTTTTTCCAAAAAGAAAGACAAGTTACAGTAAGTTAATGGGAGTCCTCATTTGGTTTCATGACAATGAAACATGTCTGAACTGAATCAAGAGGCTTTTTGGCATTCCTCATCCCCTTCCATGCACACCTCCCCTCTTCCCCTCTCCCAACATCCTGCTCCATAGACATCCATGACACAGAAACATTAGAGATGAATAATTTCCCCTGAATTGCCACAGGACGTATCTTTTTCTTCTGGTCATTTAATTGCAAATCAGCAAGCAGACAGATGGAAACTAACAAAGCACACATATGTTTTATAATTAAACAAGTATTGCTTCACTAATTTCTGGTGACCGGAAGAACAAATGTATTTATTTTCACCACTAAATTTCTGCACATTATCAAAGGCAATGATTACAATGCCTGACCAATTAACTGCACCTTATCAAAGATAACTAGAAAGTCTAAAAGGAAGGACCAGCAAGCTGCAAAAAAGAAAAAAAGAGGTTGAAAATTATTTCTTTAATCATCCTGGAAAATGGGTGAGGGTTTTGGCTTTTCCTTCTGAAGGTAACTGCTTATAAAGTTTAGATGTTATTTGTGTGTATTCAAGGTACTGCCCAGTACATTACGATCTAGTCTCACATTTTGATTGTGGTGGTAGCTGCTTCTCTCCACCAACCTGGCATCCCACAGTCAGATACAAGCCTGTTTTCTTACTGCCTTCTTGCTGTGATTCCTCCTTACTCTTCTTGAGCAATAATAAAGCTCAGCTTTATTTTTCCACACTCGTTCTCATTTCTATCAAGAGGCATCTGAACTGCTCTTAAATGTTAGGGATATAGATGGAAACCATTCACAAACTGTCACACAAATAGTGCTCAAAGGCTGCCACATCCCTGGAAACTGGCATTTAAAACCGTCACTTTCAGAAAAAATTTAAGATAGTAGCTAAGAAAGACTTTTTTTTTTTGCTTTTTAAACTTGAGAATGCTCATTCAATCCCTGCCCTCGTACTGCTGCTGTTAATAGCAACAATAGTGGTTTTTTTATAGAGCAGTTTCTCAAGAGGAACATATAGAATATCACCATGACTGCGTTTGGCAGAAAAGATAGCAATCCCACTGCAAAGCCAGTCTACCTCCATTAGCACTGAGGGACCCTTGCTCCTGCTTTTCACTGCTGAAAGGCAACAGGTGGCCTAATCAACCTGTGTGCACCACCGTGGGAAGTCACTTGGTGCTTCCTGTGTCCTCCAAAGAGATGGGGTCGGGCACTGCAGGGAGGCAAAGCACCCCTCCCCTCTCTCCCAGGCACACCAGCTCAAGTGGCAGGATGGTGGCTTACAGGTAGAGCGGCTGTGCAGCCCCAGTTCTCCTGTGCCAGGCTGTGACACTTGCTTCTCAGGAGGAGAATCTTTTGAGGAGGAAGAACCTTAAATCCCTTCACGACAGCTTGCACATCACACCAGGCACAGCTATGTCACAGCTTAGGACAGTCAGCCAATCCAGCTGCTGATCCAGGATTTGAACCAGGGTTTTCAACCATCAACCTTAACACACATCTTGGAGCCAAGTCTTGCATTTCATTTTTTGAATTACAGCCATATGCTATCGTGCTTTCGTTGTAATGCTTGCAGCAACATGCAAGCATAATTACAATGTTAGTGTAATTATATAGCAAAATATTCCTAAAAATCCAACACAGAAAATGTCAGTACAGGACATTTGACTGTGTTGGGATTTTTTGCAGTTTACTAGAGGACAAGACCTGGGAACACCAGAGCAGTCTAATGAATCTGTGTTTTCATGGGGACACAGTTTCTAACTACTGAATAAACACTTCCATCAGTTTCTCCTGACCAGCTCTACTTAAACACAGGTCATTCCTCTCTCCATCCAAAAATCAAACTCTGACTTAAGATTTTTCAGGGATGATTTTGTTATCACCATGTGGCCTGTTGAGCCAGTTTCTATCATTTGGATGGAGGTTGCCTCTCATGGCATGCTCCATTGCTGGATGAGGGGATAAATCTTGCCTGAGACTTTGATCTGCATCTTCCTGACGGCTATTGCCGGTCATTTAAAATGCTGATGTCCCAATGGTGCAACAAAGCAGCAAACTTTATAACTCTCTTATTTAACTCTCCAAAGTAGTTAGACATTTTTTTTTCTTTTGTCTGGAGGAAAAAAACTAATTAAACCATTTGGGAGTGATCTGGAGTAGATACAAACAAGCACTAAAAATTCACATACTTGATTTCCAATCATTATGACAATGTCATGTGCAGCAAGTTCCCCTCACAACCTTGATCAAACACAAACACAAGACACACATTGTCCTCCCCTGTTGTAACAAATCCCCTTCTGTGTTCAGTAACTTTGAGCTGCAAGTTTACTTCTGCAGTATGTCACATTCATCTTTATTTTCACATAATAAAGTGTACAGCCCATCTGTTGTTATTGACTGATTTATATTAGCAAGACAAAAGGCCTGATTAATGGTACTGCTAAACTGGTTCCAGTCATGCAATTCATTCATATTAAGAAAATAATTTTTTTAAAGCCACTTTAATCTATAAACTTCATTTGGAATTTTTACTTTAGTTGCTGGCCCAAATACAGATACAGTTTTTTATTTGCCTTCTGTAGTATCTGACAACTTTGTTTTTGATAAGCAAAGTCAAATGCAAATCTATAGGAACAGGGGAAATGCCACTGAAATCAGCATTGATACAATCTGGCATCACAGATGCTGTCACATATAGGGCTGTCACATATATGAATTTTAGCTTAATTTTAGTTCTGTTTTCTTTTAAGTTAAAACAAATCTTTGCCTAAGTCAGGAATCTTTTGATGTTAGGAAAGGTCTTTACTCTTTTCATGCATTTGCCTGTAAAGCTGTACATATTATAGCTCTCCATGCATAACACGTGAAAAGAGAGATTTAATGGTATATTTCCCCTTTTATGGATTAGTATCCCTGCTCTGATCTGTGGCAGGAAAATATTGTGCTCTGTACACCAATCTATTCATCTCTAGATCACTAGTTTTATTACTATATATGAAGCTTTAATTCTCATCAGCCCAGCATATAACTCAGTATATATCTGAACTGCGAGACTTGAACTATTATTGCTTAGATGATAATATATTGGACCATTATCTCTTCATGCGAGACCTGAAGCAAATTCTTCTCAAATGGAATTTACTTCAGAATGATTCAAGAGCAATTTAAAATGAATGGCTGCAAAGTTAATTCTATTTGCATTTGGATGCCCATCACTCGGCAAGATCATTCCCCGAGCGTTGCAAGAAAGGCAGCTGGAGTTTACTGTATGGATGGGATTTCTGTTCAGGTTTTAATGTCATGATTAAAAAGCTTTCTAGAGCAACAAGTACTGTTTACTGTGAAATTAACAGCAGGTGCTAGCTCAGCCAGACAGCTTATCAGGATGGAGGCACGGGTTTGGATTACAGTGCACACTCTTTCAGAAAAGGAAAATTGCTCGGCTGGAAGTCCTTTAGTCACAGGGTTTTCTATCCTCCTAGGAAGGAGTGCCACCAAATGGGAAGCAAAAAATACTGTATGCCATAGAGCCTGCCTCTACCTTAGAGGCCCATAACACCACGGAGCTATGAATCCAACATTAGTCCAAGTTGAATAAAAATAGTGAGAAAACAGGACTTTTTTCTAAGAACCACTAATGAACAGTTTCCATACCAAAAGGGCCTCTCAACCCTGCCTCAGCCTTGGAGACAACATAGGGATAGAGTATGGGCACAGGAAAGTGTAGCCTGTGCCCTGAAAGAGAAAGCACATTTTCCTGCCTTGACCTGGGGAGAAGGAGAGTGGCTTTCTCAGCACTTACCCTCTGCCAGCCTTACCTCTGGCTGATTGCAAGGTGAGCATGCAATAAAGCAATCACTCCTTATTCTTCAGCACCTCAGAAGGGGAAGGTATCCCCAGATAGCCCAGGAAGACTTCAATTTTGCAACAGCTATATATTTGGCCAGCCCTGGAGGCTGGCATCTGCTTGCTTGTAGCTGAATTCACTGGCAGGCCTTTATGTGCCTAAAGATGAGGCTTGGTTTTGTGGCAGCCCACAAACCAGATCCTTGATGAACTTTGCTGGAGCCTCCTGGGAGCAAGGTCAGGGGAATTTACTGAGCACCCATAAAATTAAATGCTCTTTTTGTCAGGGAAAGCAGAGTGCAGGCACAGTCTGGGACAAGTGACAGAGAAATCGATAGGACATGCAATGTTCATCTTTTTTGGGTGACTTCAGTCCAGAAACAGAATAAATAAAGACCACAAAGAGGAATGAACTTTCCCTGCACCTGCAGCAACTCAGTTGAGACTCTCCCAGCACATCTCAGCTTAACAACGCATCCCCAGGAGGTAAAACCCAAGCTTTGCTTACACCTAGCAAAGGACATATGCACTGAGTGGCTACATATCCATCAGAAGGCTGCTGGGCAAAAGTCTCCCTCTCAAACACAGGAACATCAAAGAAAAGCCAAACACATCCTTTCCTGTCTTTCTGTACCCCTAGAAAAGAAGAGGAACTTTTACAGCAGCACAGGAATCAATACCTGATCCATGGTCAGCCACAGGCACAACCTGAAGCCCTTTCAAAAACCCAGACAAGGGGCATCTCAGACACCTGAAATACTGGATTATTGGCTCAACTAAAGAGTCCAGGAAGGAGGTTTCTGTTTTGGACTCAGTCCTACTATGCAGCCCATCCTAAATAAATAAGCCATACCTAATACAGTAATCGTGCTTGTTATGCCCACCATACTCCAGCTAGCCTTTCTCAGAAAGCTGTGAAAAGCTGAAGGGGATTAGAAAACACCATGCTTTCCCTTTTAACAGCAGTGCACAGGCTGCCATTGCACTGGGGGACTGTCAAGGGGGAGGAGCTGCAGCTCAAAAGCAGGGAGGTTTCCCAGTCAAAGAAAGCAGGCTGCTGGTGCTCCCCCCTGGCAGCCCTATGTGGAGTGGAGCCCTCTCCTCTTGTGCACTTCTCTCTGTGCTCCGATTTTATGGGAATGCTGCATGCCCAAATATAAAGCCATGGGCTGAGGAAGATGAAAGAATAAATGGTTATCACTCATCCACAGACCATGTGGACACTGTGTAACCATGTTGCCTACAGCAATCAGTGTGTTCTCCATCTCACCAGCTCTGGTAGTGCCATCTCCTCCTCCCAGCCCAGTGCTTGGAGTACATCTTGCCTGGCTGACCCTGGTAAACTGCACTGCTGTTAATCAACAGCTAATCCCAGCAGGGTCAAATATGATTTGCATTAGAGTAAGGAAAAGGAGAATCACATCTAGATGAGGAAAACACTGTATCACCTTTATAAAGAGTTTTGCAAGTTACATCTTACCATTGGGGGAAAAGGCACCTTCCCCCAGATTAATTCATAATTATAATTAAAGTTTCTGCTTCTCTTGAAACTTTAACATCAACCAGATGAGAGGAAAATTGAAAACAAAACTCTCAGTGCTTTGTAACAGATGGAATTTTTTTAATACATCTCACTGCTAATTCATGACAATACCTGCAGGTGTATATGTAGACATGACATTTAAGGTTCTATATCCAGAACATTACCATTGCCCTGAGACAAACTCTGTCAGACCACCAGCTGCTGCCTAAACATGCAAGGGATGGTGGAGGTACTCATTAGCATTGGACTCAGCCTAGGAAAATGCCAGAAGATGGCATGATTTCATGCAAGGCAATTGAAAATACTTTCTGTCGCATATGAAGAGTTAAGTGCAAGCTGTTCTTTGAGCAACAAGGTTTATGAGACTTGTTGTCAGTGTAGGAAACTTAGTGCAGTAACCTGCAAGCTCTACTTTCTATGAGTCTGCCTAACCATGTAAATAGATAAAAAAGGCTGGAGGCAAATCATCAGGGGTTGAGGCTGACTTATGAGTATTGAGAGCATGAAATGTAAAGTGAAGAGGCAAAGGCCCTGTTTCTTTGCTGCCCTGCCCTGTGTACCAGCAGTCACATCTCTCTTTGCAAAATAATGATTACTTCTGATGGAAACTCGCCCTGTGTACAGAGCTACGGGATAAGGTTGGCTCAGTTACTGTGCCACGGCTCTCTGAATTACAGCACTTGAAAATAAAATGTTTGATGAACAGCAGATGACATCAGTGACATTTCATGGTGATTACCCTGTGGAAGTTTCCACCCTCTTTCCACTTCCAGGGTTGTCAAGCATTGGAACGGGCTGCTCAGGGAAGTGGTTGAGTCACCATCCCTGAAGATATTTAAAAGATGTACAGATGCGGCACTTAGTGACATGGCTTAGTGGTGGGTTTGGCACTGCTGGGTTAACAGCTGGACTGTTTGATCTTAGAGGTCTTTCTGACCTAAACTATTCCATGAAAGCATGATTTTTTTTGAAACCAATAAAATATTCGTGCTTGGGAAAAAAAAAAAAAAAGGTTACAGACTATAATCTCTAAAACTTTATCTCCTTACTCTGTCGTGTAACAAACTCACAGAGTAACATGCAAGTGTTACTTTGCCAAGCACTCACACAGTAACTGTGAGCTACAGGCATTTAATTAGAAAATTAACACAGCTACTGTTCGATATGGTTGTGTTGGTAGAGTTCAAGCGTATTAGTGCTAGTTGTGTCTTCTCTGATACAGATACAACATATGAACAGCAGAGAAGCTTCAGTGTCAGGCCACGAGGTTTTGTATCCTCCCTCTTAAGCATTTTTCGTTTTGGATTCTAGATTGTGATGGGTCTGTGTGATGGCATGGGATCCCCTCCTAACCACCTGAAAAGCAAAGTCTAATTTGAAACATTTCTGGCCCAGCTGCCATTAGTGGTCATAATGGCTGACACAAGGTCAAAAATTATGAAACCTCTGAGGAACATCATTTCCTCTTCAGTGTTAGGCTTCACTTCCCTTTGACACATTAGTACTGAAGCAGCTCCAGGCTCTTGACCCCTTCTTTAACCCTGATAACTAATTAAAGATGGACAAGGCTTAGGCTAAAATACTTTTTGTTAAACCTATTCATTCTCAAGTCCCCTTCAGGCACTCTTTGTCACACAGGACAGAGCCTGCCATATTTACATGAACATGAAAGAAGGTGCCTGTTACAATAACACAAAAAAATCTCCTTTTACAAGACCTGACAACCTTTGTGGTTAGATTGTAGAATGCATTTTACAGCACATAAAATATATTCTCAACACATACTGGAAACAAGTTTCCTGGGTATAGTCCAAAGCATACAATTCAGGAAAAATCCAAGGATAATTAACTCTGCACATATTTTTAGAATTAGAAGTTCAGACTCAGGTTCTCTATCTGACTGCTATGTCAACAGTCCGAACATGGTGTCCCAAACATGTTAACCAAATGAAAAATTGATCCCACCTTTTCTCATGCTCTTAAGGCTCCATCACACACTGGAAAAAAAGACAGAGCTCAGGCCAGAGCTGCAGGCAAATGGATTTTAGGGCCAGTGGTAAATCATATTACACAGCACAAGTTTGTTTAATAGAGAGAAATCTGTGTGCAATGCATTGTTGATGGCTATGGCATAATAAAAGGAGCTCCATACTGCTACCTGAGGATCTGTAACTGAACGTAGCACTTTACAAATACTTTATCTTCTTTTTACGTTGTTTCATATTAATAATTAAGCTTGCTTCTTGCATCAGTACGTTGGGGTTAAAATGTCAACCTTTTTTTTCTAGCAAGAATGGTTATTTTTACCCTTACTTTTCCAATTATTAAAACTGCAGCAGAGCTTTGCTCCCTGTTTTGTAACACTGTCAATGAAAACATATTTGTCTCATCAAAAAGTGATGATCCAACATCTCCTGATTAATAAAACTGAGATCTAGTAGGATGTCACGGATCCTAATTTCATGAGCTATCTGAAGTGCATAGTTAATCTAGATAGTGGTGTCACTCCACCTCAGAAAAACACAGGACACTTGACTATCTACAGCTAAAATAATAGCTGGGTCGCATGGCCACCTGGTAAAGGCGTTGAGCTGAGACCCAGGGGATTGATATTCTTCTGTAACCCTGGCGAAATCTGATCTGCCAGGTTCTGGGTCCCATCTACAAAACGGATGTAGGAGCTTAATAGGTAGCACTCCTTGTTCACCACCTTCAAACTGAGCAGACAGCTCTGCACTCAGATGCTTCCTCCAAAACTTCTCCCAAATGCATGCCAGTACTGTTTGCTAAACAGCCAACAGTTACAGAAAGGATCCCAAACAAATCTGTGTTTATAAAATGCCTGGGGAACAAAGTCTGTCTATGCTGGAGCTGATGGGAAGTTTGCCAGTGGTCTCCCCTTGCATCCATGGAGCAGCCTGGCCTTGGGTGCTCTGAAGGGCTCTCTTCATGTGCAAGGGGAATACTGCTGTCCAGAGACTAACACTGATCCTCAGAATATCTACATACTCACTACTTCTTTTCATGATTCTTAATGAAATTATTATTTGCCTGGTGCTGGTTACCTAATTTCATCCACAGCAAATTTTTCAAGAACCATAAATTATTTTGTATGAGGTTGATTTATCCCAGCAGAAGTCCAAATTGAATTAGAAATCCATTAGCTGAATTCTAAGCAGGAGCTTCTGGGGAGAAGGGGAAAGGGAGGGGGGGAACTTGGGAATCTGAACACCAGATGTGGAAAAGGAGAAGAATCCTTAAAAGAAGTAGAAAAGAAATAAAAAATATAAATATCTTCTTATTGAATTAAACACCCAGGTATTTATAGAGCCAGATGGAAAAACACAGATTATTGCCTAGGATCAGAAATATAACTCAGACATTTATTTATTTATTTAGACTAGCAATTGGTTTTGTAAATACATGGGATTTTGTAAGCAGATGAAAAACTCTGTTGCACTTGAATATTATAATTTCCATCATGAAAATACCAACAGATTGTGTGTGCTATATATACTAATAGAGCTAATAACGAGCTGTTCAACCAAATCTTAATACAAAATAATCAAAGGCATTCCTCCCTCTGAGGGAAAGTGAAAGCCAAAAAGGTTTATTTGCTTTGGAAACATACAGGATGATTTCATCAGCTATCATGCTCCATTCAGAGCCTGCTTATTTGAGGAGACACATGGACAGTGTATCTCATTGAGCACATGTTTATTTGCAGGTGAACATATCCTCTCCTCTTGCCACTCTACCCTTACCATCAGCGGACACAACAAAGGAAGGATGATGGAAAGTGAATGCTGCAAATTCATTGGTATTAACACCCACTCTATCCTTTTCTAAAGCAGGAAACTATGATGGACAAGGCCCATGGAGGGAAACTGCACTACAGACCCTCTCATATGAGTTACAGAAGCAGTCTGCATCCACACAGTTCTTCCAGAAATCGGTTATAGACAGGAAAACTTCCCCTGCAGTGACTGATTTCATTCACACCCCTTAAGTCCAGCTGATTTCTTACTCACAAGCTCTCTAATAATTAAAAGCAATAAAAATCTTAACATTCAAAGCAAGGCCTGAGATAGCAGTCTCCTGGCTTTGGTTTGCCTCCAACTCAACCTTTAGCTCAAGTGTCTGTGACCTATTACCCTTTCCAACATCAGGAGCACCCAGGACAGCTCAAACAGAAGTTGTTGTGGCCAGAGAGCAAACGTACAGTGCCTGTGGGAAGCTCTGACATGTGCCATCAGATTTATGAATCCCAGCAGGTAGAACTCCAGTACCTGCAAAGTGCATGGTCACCCTTCCCAGCCACTACCCTACCCTTTGCCTCCAAATCTTTTCAAGCTCACTCCATGGACACTAGGCAAGAGAAATGAAGGGGGAAAAAAGAAAAGGAAGTCTTCTGAATATTCAATGATCAAAGTTATGACTGGAAATTATAGCTAAAGTAGAGAAATGCCCAGAAAGTGCTGAGAACAGATCCAGCACTGAAGTTCTGTGGAAAGAGAGAGTGAATGTTCAGAGACCAGCAGCTGAAGTTTAACCCCTGAATCTATGGATCACAATCTCCCTTATCTGTTTAGTTCCTTGTCTGCTACATCCATTTTTAATGTAAGGTTCCTACAGGAACTGTTATCTCCTGATAACATGATGTCAACAGAAAATGCCACTGGAAGCGGGGTTTCACATCCTGCAAAACAAAAGCCTTGCTACCAAGTTACATTGCACTTCTCAACAGTGCTGTGAATTGGTTTGGAAGAAATCAGAAGCAGCTCTGCAACTCACACCACAGTTCAGATAATAACAGGACTGTGTTTCAGCAGCTGGAAGTACACAGCAGAAACAGAAAGAAAGGGCAGCTTGGAGTGTCTCTGGCTCAAGGCTCTCTAGCAGAAGGGATAAGAAACACAGGGACATCCACCTCTGTCTTGCAGATGCCACAGGAGATAAAACTGTACAGCGTGCAGGACAAGAGCATTTAGTCAAACTGGCCTTTAGATCTGCATTGCCTGGACTGGGACACAGGGGCATTTATACCTGTTGTTGACTCCCTTGTGTGTAACAAAACTGTTATCATTCAGTAATGGTGTAGATTATTCCAAGAAATTGCATAGTCCAAAGACTGTAAATCTCTGAGGTCTCAACTCCCTCAACACAAGTAACTGTGCTGTCTGTGCTAGAGCCTTGGCCCTAACAAGAAGCAAATAGATTCCTTTGGTTTTGATTTTTAAAATACAGAACTGCACTCAGAAAGAGCAGGAGTGTTAATGAATGAATCTAAAACATAAAGAAACATTGGAGAGAAATAACAGAAATGCAATTAAGTTGGAGGCTTTGCTGGGCATGTTTTGTGTTGCCATATCATATTTATTTATTCAGCACTCCTCAGCAAGTCAGCTCAAAGCTAGGGAGCAATGAATCAGTACTCTAATCTCCTTCCCAATCATCCCCAGCCCTTGTGAGGAAACTGATATCCAGCCCCAGCTGAATCTGTCGAGTTCTAATCATAAACACCATCACTACAGAAACACAGACCTAAGCTATGTGACTGATCTGAGTACAAGACATACGTATTTCAATTCCACTTTAGTTTTCTCATTTCTTTCTTCATCCCTTTTCTTAGGTTTTCTGTCATGTCTTTTCACCCCCCATTTTTATCTTCTTTCTTGCCTCTAGGCTCTCTATTTTTTTTTTTAATCCACATCCCTCCCATTCCTTTTTTTTTTTTTTTTCAAGTAAAGCAAACATGACTGGTCAGGAATCTCCTTATGCTGCTACAAATGGATAAAGATTAATGGCCAGTAACTATAGACAGAATGACTAGGGACAGAGGCCTCACAAAAGCCAACATCAAAACTAAATTGCTGTACCTACTTTTAAACTCTCAGAATAATAAGCAACAGATCTAATTTATCCACATTCAAGCGAAATCCTCTCATGTGTGCAATTGTAATAACACACTACCATAAAGGAAGCGGTGATCCTGCTTTATTTTGGTGTCTAACCAGAGACAACAGTTTAAAGTGGTTTCCCAGTTAGTTTAAACAGCTTTTTCTGCTCTTCATTTGGCAAAATTGGCTTGAATAGCACGAGTTCATTTTGTAGTTAGCCTCATCCAGCAGGTTACTAATTTGTGACCAGAAAACCACAGTCGTATTAAATCAAACATATCTAAATGTATAGTAGAAGGTCACATTCTGTGATCGCACTAGGCTTGGGGCAGAAGGGATAGAAAACACATAAAATTCATTGTTAGCCATAGTAAGTAGAGAGGTTTTCACCAAAAAGGTCATTTGCAGTGGTTCCATTTCATTCTCCAAGCCACATTTCCTTTTAAGTGGCAAAATCACAGCACATAAGCAAATTAATATCTGAAATAAAACAGCAGCTGTGCATTTGGGTAGCAATTGTATGGAAGAAACCTCAGAAGCTCATTAGTAATACTTAAAGCAAGGGGTGTGTTTTGGTTGGCTTCCCACTGTACTCAGTGCTGATGCCAAAACACATTTTAGTACAGCTGAAAACATGTATGAGCAAGACTGTCAGCATTTTGCTCACTCACACACGCAGCTACACACACACAGAGCTGAAAACAGGTACTATCTGAGCAAGACTGTCAGCATTTTGCCTCAGGACCCTGGGCTGTAGCATTCTGTTAACGAAAGAAATCTCTATAAGCTGAGTTGCTTCTTTCCCAAGCCTAC
This sequence comes from Leptocoma aspasia, assembly GCA_013399835.1. Taxonomy (NCBI): domain Eukaryota; kingdom Metazoa; phylum Chordata; class Aves; order Passeriformes; family Nectariniidae; genus Leptocoma; species Leptocoma aspasia. The sequence continues at coordinate 1,245,222 of VXAX01001457.1, read as the reverse complement.
TTCTGCTGTAGCTACTCCTGGGAAACATGGAGTACACTGTCACTCTACCAACACTGAACAGAGCACGGCACTTCCCACCACTGTAAATTAACCTGAATTTGCCTCTCCCCTTCAAAAAATGCCCAACTGTTACATTAATCTCTGCCAATATGCTGAACTTGGAGTGCTCTGCACAATTTACTCACAGCAGAGCTGGTTTTTAAGTGACTTGTTCTCTTCCAGGATTCTCCTTCTCATACAGGACAGCTTATGTTCAGGTGAGCAGAAACTCAAACAGATTGGAAGTCCACTAGGAAAAGACTCTTTTACACAAAAGCCAGGGAGTAAATGGGCCAAGGTACTAGTGACACACTCTAATGCTTCAGAGACAGGGAATTCCCAGCCTGTTTTTCCATCACCCCACACACATCAGCTTCTTTCAAGTTCTGAGGATCTCCAGCACAGCACCCCTCAAACCTATGACCTGCAGGCTTGGAAAGCAGATACCCTGTGCCATCCCCAACCCCTCTGGACTTGCTACAGCCATCACCACTGCCTGGCCCTGTGGGCTGCAGCACCTCCTGCCTTCATATTGCCACAGCCTGCTACTCCCAGGAGGCACTGCCAGCGCCCCAAGAACTTGCTTAATGTATGCAAAGGTGATCTTGGGCGCAGAAGGAGAGGGGACTGGGTAGCAGCAAGAGCAGAGAACAAGTTGCTGTACATGACAGTTCATTTCTGGATAGCTGAGGAGATTAATGCCTTCCCCTGCTGCTCGTGCATTACTGTCCCCAACCATACCGAGATGAAGTGCTGTCATGTACAGCAACTTGCTCTTCACTGCTCAAGCGGAGAGAGCTCGTGCAGTGACTGCTCTCCTGAACCCCAAACCACAGCAGAGAATGTTTAATTAAGGGCAGCATAAGCATGAAGCATGCATTGTATTTAAATAATGTACTGTAAATGCTTCATCCCCAAACAACTTGGAGGAAAAGTGTGAAAATTGATGATGCCATCAACTATCTTAGCACAGATCACAGGAGTCAGCTATGAACTAAGTCTTCTCTTTGTTAAATGAGTAATATCAAAGAATATTGTCCAAATCTTTCTTCATACTTGTCCCACTTTCCCTGGTTGCATTACTGCTGTTATCATTTGCCTTTTGTAATATCTCCTACAAACCTGAAAATAACTGTTCCCTACGTACTTTTTTTTAAATATTTATTTGTAGCATGAAGTAAATACTAGAGAAATTGCTAGTCTGGTTGCTTCAACCCCAAAATGAATACAGCTGAGTTCTGCAAATGCACAGTAAACCTGCTCACCTGGCAGAAAACCTGTCTACTTCCTTGTCAGCAGTGGTCTCATGCATCTTGAAGACTTTTTTTTTTTTTTTAATACAGCATGGAGACCCTGTCAGACTGAGAACTGATTGAATCAGGAGTCAAGCCCACCTTTCAGAAATCTCAGTCTAGTCTTCACTCTTCTAAATTAGCCCTAGTCATCGCTTAGACAAACTTTTCTGGGGATAGGGTTGTCATGTTGAGTTGAGATTTTTCTCATAGCCTAGGGAATTAAGAGTCAATTATTCCTTGAAAGGAGTTTGTGTAGCATTACTAGACTGCTTTGAAAGACCAAACCTTATGTCTGAAGCAATCTGACTCCTGGGCTCTCTGCTGAGGCCACAAATGGAGACCAATTTAGATGCTGAGACTCATGCAATAAAAAAGAGTTCATTAGAAAGCCAGCACAAGCACAAACTAAGGTCAAAACTCTCAGGTATCATTCAATTTCATAGTAAGTAATGTCAGACAAGAAATAAAACAGAAAATACACCATTCTGCTCTCTCTATCTCTTCCAAAGTGGTCTTTTCCAGTTGGTTTTGTTCACCTACATTCTTCAAGTCAGAATACACCTCAGACTGTAACTCTGAACTTAATGCATGTCTGGCAATGAAGTTCATAAAACTATCTGAACATCTAGATCCCAGTGCATATACACTGACTTCCTCTACCGATAAACTACTTCACGATACACAAAATTTTGATTTGCACATCAGCATCATTACAGTACCCAGTTCAGAAAGGTTTCCAGCTGTTCCTGCAGCCAGGACAACTCACATTACAGCTGACAGCTTAGACCTTTTGGGGGTGGGGGTCTAAATATATATGGGCAATATAGATATATTCACACATGTATAAAGGGATGCTTTTCTTTAGGAAAAAATAACTAAATGTTGCCTTCAAAAAAATAAATCTTGCACTAAAATGGGCATTCTTGAGCATGTATTTGTAAGTCTTGCAGCTGCTTCCACTAATGCAATGTGAAAACTATTGCCTTCATCAAGCTAACCATGGATCCCATTATTTGGTCCAATTTTCTCAAATTACTTACTTCTAGCCTTATTGTCTCATCAGCTATATTCACTCATTTCTCTGCTACAGGGCTCCCTTATTTCTGGGACGACTCAGGTTTCAACTGCTCAGATATATATAACAGTATGTCTTCTACACTCTGTTTAGGTACACTAGCAATCTTACTGAGGCAGTGCAGAAGGCAAAGCATTTTAATTCAGGAACACCCATTTGGATCTTGTTATGTTGTGAACTGAGTTAATAAAATCCTTGTCATCTATTGTGGGTTTTGCCATTTCTATGAACAGACTTTGCAGCATCTTCTGTTTCCTCTAGAGGGATAATGCAGGTGCAACCATACCTTGGGATTTTTTAAGGCATAGGCCAAAAGATATTATGGTTTTTAGGCCACTCCATTCATATACTCCTTTGCATAAAAACTCTAAATACCACAACAGAGTAAATGTAAACTGAAGAAGCCATCAGATGGCTAACAGCTCTTCTGCCAAATCCATCTGCCTGAACTTGATCCTTGTTGGGAATAACACATAATTGTAATTATTTATTGTATAGAATTCCTCCCCATATTCAATTTTATGACCACAATTCTCCACAGAAGAAGTGACCCAATTGAATTAAAAAAAAAAAAAAACAAAAAGGAGAGAGAGAGAATATGAAAGCTAGAGAAAATTAGCATGCAATAAGCCATTTCTTTCTGTCAATTTTCTCTTCTCCTTTTATTAACAGATTTGTTTTTGAAGCAATTATACACGTGCAATCCATTTGTGGCATCTTTTTACTTGCCTCCTGACATAACCATTATTAGGGCTGTCAGAACTGATTGGCTGACAGCTAGAGAAAGGCAGTTCTGCAGTGTCCTGGTACTGCCAGTCAATACCAGCTGAATAATAACAACACAGCCCGCGAGCTGCCTATTATTTTTCTTTCCAGTGGCTGTGTTGAGAACGGTTCCTGCAGAATTTTGACAGAAGCAGGGAAGAGTGAGGATGGTCTTCATGTGCTCCCTGAATCACGTGCCAGCCAGCAGTAGACACTGCTACTTCACACACCCTCTCGGGCAGGTGCCTGCCGTGAGCGGTGCTGAGCTCCCAGCACGCCCCATTAGAGCCTGACCAGTACTTGGTGTGCTTCAGAAATGATTCAGGCACATTCTCACAATGTATGGCACTGCTGGTCCTGTCGCTCCAGAGCAAGCTGAGTATGCCCTGAGGTTTGCAAAACTAAATGCAGCCCAGCTGCCTGGATGGATTTCCCCCCTGGTGAAGAGGAAAAACTGGTGAAGCTATCTATTAATATGAAGAACCTGTGAGAGTGGGGCCAGGAGTGCCAGCACTATTTTTTCAATCATACATCACTATGGAACATTTGATTATCATTGCTGCAAAGCACACTGGGTGCTGACTGTACCAATTTTATCAGGAAATTTGCAGGCATGCTGTATTACAGCTACAAACAGCTGTGTCCCACGCTGCAGTGACAACTCAATTCACTGTGCAAGACGAGCATGTGGGAGCAGGACTTTGCACTGTGCTGCCTATCCCTGCGCTCCCAACATCCTAGGTGAGGACAACATGAGGCATGCTCCTGCCAGGTGTGGAAAGGAAGATTTACATCTCACATGGGAAATAAGTCCAGCCCAATGCAACATAAACCCAGTGGCAAAGTCCTGAGGGGAAGGGAGCTGTGTGACAGATGTGTACACAGGGCTTAAAAGCTCAATCCCAGCTGTTCTAGAGACAACTTGAATAAGCACGGGCAAGCCATTCAGCCTGTACAATCATAGCAATAATCTTTATTCTTCCCACCCTTATTTTACCCTTTAATATTTTCAAGTCCTGAAGGGACAAAGATGACTTTTCACTGGATTCATGCTGCATCTAGAACAGATCCACCTTATCCTTAAACTTAAAGCCATAGCTACACATCTACAAGAGCCTTCCCAAAACCACATTCAGACACAGATGCAACAAAGTATTTACACTTCTGGTGGGAAGACACTTGACCTTCCACTGATTATGCCTTTGATCAAAGGACCATTTTTTTCTGAGACAATGCAAATAAAGTGATTAATATATAGGTTTATTTTAAAATGAGCCCTTCAAGAAATTTGGCCTGTGGGTGTCAGACCATTTCTTTCTCATTATTAAATAAAATGGATGCATTATACTTCCCTTTGAGTTTAATCTGGGTATACAACACAATTTGAATTGTATTTGCAGGCAGTGAGCCACTTTAATCTTTATGGCTTGGATAATAAAAGTGATGAAAAAGTGACAGGTTTCCCTTCAGTACATTTTGTGCCAGTCCACCTGTGATCCTGGATATTTACCTTTTATTGCAATCTGCAGTACTGGATCTTCAAAAGTATTTGTACCAGTGTACCCAAGATAAATACAAGCTGTGATGTGTCTAGATACTAGCCAAAAATAGCCAGAGACTCACTGAAATAGCACACAGAAGCTGGGCAATGGTAAGAGAGGAAACCTTTTAGCATTTTTCCAGTGATTCTTCTTAACTTTGAGCTTTTTTTTTTTCCCAGCATGAGCACATGATTGTACCATAGAGAATTTAATGTAGAATTGCCATATTACCAAATGCCCATAATTGCTCTGAAAGGGACAAAACTAATAATTTACTCACTGTTAGATGGTGATTTTGAGAGTATTTATGTCCCTTTATTTACAATGGAACTAAGAGTACAGCTAGTTTCTGAAAAGAGACAAATTCAGTTCTTGAAAAAAATGAAGGAAATGGTCACATAGAGGAAGGGCACCATAGCACAGCCCTGTCACTGCTCTCTTGATACCAAGGGAGGATGTCAGAAGTCAGGAAAAAAGAAGAGCAGGCATTTACAGCTGTGAGGTGGGAGGCCCTGGCAGAAAAAGGGAATACCACAGAGAGAGGGAGCATAGGTGCACATTGGAAACTGTGTGTTTCCAGGGGAAATCCAGAGGCATGGGAATGGAATATAATCACACAGCCACAAAGAGAAAAATCTAGAACTGCCCTTCAAGATCAGCTTAATTTAATTCAGGAGCAGGAAGGTTAAATTGTAATGATAGGGTTGTTAACCAAAGATACTGAGCGTTAAGCTTGTTTGGATAGTGAGCACTTCCCTACCTTGACAAGCATGGATGTCTGAACTGAAATCTACATACTCTGCATTTATAAACCTTGATTAGGGATAATTGTACTGGTTTTCAATCCAAATGAGAGACATCTACGCATGCCATTGCTGTTGTGCAGTTTTAAAACAGCCTTTTCCTCCTGCAAGTGGTACTTCATGAAAAATAATACAAGTCCTATTCCAAAATATCTTTACACAATATGGAGCACGCTTACTGACTTCCTCTGGTGTTCTCAAAGGGCTTGTCTTCTACTCCTCCAGCAGAAAAAGGCCAACAACCCAACTCTTGGCTCCTGAAACCACTGCCTTGTACAAACTGATGAGCTATTCCAGTGTGTCAGAATAATCTGTCCTTCTGTCTGCTGGGACTGAGGGATTTGGGCCACCACACTGAGTGTACATGCACATGAGAGTATTCTGTACTTATGTACCCAGGCACAAAATTAATCTTCCCAGAAGAAGGCAACCTTCATGTCCTTTGCCTGTGCAACATTATGCAGACCTGGTACAATCAGTTGGGATTTCCAGTAAAACAGTCATTTCAGTAATAATACATAACAGCGGGTTTTTAAATCCTGTTGTTGAAGGAGTCTGGGCTCAAGAATACACAAACACCAGTTTTCTCTTTGTTCCAGGTGTCTCTGTGCTCTACACTAAAGAGCAACTGGAGACTGCTAGCAGCAGATGTTGACCATGGAGCTGCGTGGCAGCAAAAAAACCTAGAAAGTTAAAACACTACGTTTTGTCCTACACCTGCAGCATGAGCACCATTTTAGTTCTGCCATTTCAATGCAGTCTGGATAAACAAGAAGAGTCATTCTCTGCCTCGTTGGTTATCCATGAAGTCATGGCTGACCAAGACCAAAGCTCTTTCTGATGGGCAGTGTGTATCTCTACAGCACAATCTTTGTGTAACAGCAGAGAATGGGATTGGATATATAATAAAGTTATGCTTTTTGGAAAGAGAACTGCAGAATGAAGCAGGCAGAAGAAAAAATTATCCTAACTATTTCCTTTGCTGGACAAATTGGTAGTCTATCAAGAATAAAATCAAAACTTCAATAAACTATCCATGCCTGAAATTTCTCTATCAAACAATACCTCTGAAAGTATATAATATGAGGACTAAGCTACTTTTCTCATCAAAGAAATAAGTACATGAAAGCATGAGTCTTTGAAACTAAGAAAAAGTGACTACCCACTGTGCCTCCATACAAAAATACTTGAGTTTTTCTCCTGCCACTCAAAAAGTATTTTGCTTATTATATTAATTTTTTTCTAAGGGTTAGATTTCATCAAAATGTTAAGAGATTAAACACTAGTTTTTCAAAGCAACACATTAAATAGGCATTAACCTCACAGTCCCTCACAGCCTACAGCACTGGACAACATTTAGGAGAGACTTGTTTCTAAGATCTTGCTATTCTCCCCTGTTTTGATCAGTATCTATGTCTTCTTGCTGTTATTTAGATGCAATGAGCTGCTGCTTTGGAATCAGAATGAATAAAGGGCCCTTGGCAGAACCTTGTCTGAGCCATATTAAAAATGCTCCTTCATTCCTCAGTCTGTCAATAGTTGAGTTCCTCACCTGTCCCAAATCAATAGTATGATATAGATTGTACAAACTTAGCTATTGACTGTGTGAGACTACTATTTCACTGTGAAAAATTGAGCAGAGTTTAAGAACAACCACATTAAAAAAGAGGAGGTAAAAACAAATAGATGACAAACCAAGCCTCTCAGGCTACAAACATTCCCTACATATTCTAATAAAATCTGTTCAATTCCCATCTCTTACATCTCAGAGTCTACATATGACTGAGGCATAAGTCAAAAGATAATTCGATATCAAGAACAAACAGGAGTAAGCACAGGCTAGAGGTGTTCACTGATTCTCAGGTCTAGTTATTTCTACACGTGTTTATGAAAAGTGTTAGATATAAGTCAGCCTTTTTCTACTTTGAAAATTGCTAGACACTCTTTGGCTGAGATTTTTTTAGATTAAAAATAGAATGTATTTGAGATAGTCAACAATTTCCCATGAGAGCCTCTGTCATCACTTGTACCCACATAAACATCCCTCCCTGCATCCTCTCATGGCTGGATCCCAGGGACTCCAGTCAACAGAGAGACACATCTGCAGGATTTTTATCTGAAACTTGCAGAACACTATTGATTTCATTTAGGAAAACAGCCTCAGTTAATGCTCTAAGTTCTATCATTTCCATGTTATGCTATTCCAAGACTAAGGAAAGGGACAAGTCTTCAGCTGTTTCAAGGGACACTTCAGTCATGATCAGAGGAGCAAAACTTTTCAATACCAGCTGAAGATCTTGTCCCAAGAGGAGTATGGGTAAAACCCATGCAATCTTACCACAGCAATGAGGCAAGAAATCACATGTTTTTAGGGTGAGAACAACATTTGTGAAGGAACTATGACAAGAAATCATTTCCACCTTTGTTGTGTAGCAAAGTATCTGCTTAGTTCCACATGTTAAGCTATAAAATGCATAAAATAAACACTGTAGAAAACACACCTACCTTTGCACACACAGACACAAACATTTGTACTTTTGTTGCCAGCTTGCTTAGACACTTTTTAAATTGATCTATTTTCATGCCAGCCTCTGCTTGCTATCTATTGAGCAGTAGTATGCTATCTGCTACAGCTATTTCCTAAATCTGGAGCAGTCCAACCAAATAATCACATAAAACTTTCTCCACTTCATGCCTGTTGTTACTGCTAATTTCTTTGTGCTTACTAAGAGAAATTGCTATTGACTGCTTTCATTTGGAAACTATTGACCCTTATCCACTGGCACATCCTGGAGAAGAAATTCACTAAATGTGCCCATATTTCATTCTCTGAACATCAAGGTAGGAGGGTCATGCTGAAGGATACGGTTTATTTAATCCAAAATTAAAATTTTATAGGCTACATTACCTAAAGTAAATTGCTTAATACATTCAGTTGAACAGCTGCTTTCTAAGTGTTTGGCTTCCATGTTTTCAAAGCCTAAATTAAGCTAAACAATAGAAGACTGTAGACTTCCAGGAGATGAACTATACTATACCTACACTTAAGAGGCAGAATTTAGATTCAGCAAAGCAGTGATTTTCAATGCATTCCTTTAAAGCAGCACAAGACCACTGTCTCTTGACTTGAGTCAAAATTGAGTTTGAGTTGAGTTTGATTTTACTGAATTGAGTTTAATTTTGCTCTAGTAATAACATAAACAATATATATGTTACATACTTATGAACTCGACAGCAAATAAAAGTGTAATGACTTAGCTACACTCACATTTCCCATTTGCCAGCAATAATATTGAAAACCACCAAAATACGGAGATCCAGTGCGCCCTAAAGACTTTAGAAGCTGGAGCCAACACCAGTTCATTTACTCTTGCTTCCAAGACAAATAGATCTTGCCATTGCAGAACCATTTGGCCACAGTGAGGCAATCCAGCCAGATTTCTCTGTGCACAACACTGTCCTACTTATGCACAGAGCAACTTGGAACATGTGCTGTGTGGAAAGCACGAAAGGAAAAGCCTTGTCCAGGCCCTTTATTTTATGGGGCAAAAATGGGACTGGGAAACCACTCCAAGCCCTGAAGGGCACCAATGGAAAGTAACAATTCTGGACTTTATATGATATTTCAGGCTTAATTTTGGTAAATACAGAGTAGCACTTCAGGACACAGCAACATTGCCATAGAAACCACCAGGTTCATCTGCATCCCTGCCATCAATAACCTCAGCAAAATCCCTTCATGCCAAGGGAGTCCTTCAAGCCAATAATGAAGGGATACAACATCAAACTCACTAATAAATGCCAATGGCACATGATATCTGCTAAACCTTTACAACCAAACCCAAATGTAACTTCCAGAACTGTGTCAAAGATTTATTTGTCATAATTTTGACCATTTACTAGCCTTCTGCTCACTGATCTATCTCCCTGAACACAAGCCAGGGCAGAAGCCAAGAATGCCCACTCTAAGATGCTGAGCCACTTCCATCAGCTGCTCTAATAAGTTAATTTATCCCTCTTTTAAACAAATGTAGAAGTGAAGAGTAGGAGAACACTATGTGTGGAGGAGAAAGCCATGCCATAAAACCTGAGGGGCATAGGAGAACTTAACACACCTTTCATCAACTTCTTTGGAATCTGTCTCCTACCACATCCATCCCCTTAAGAATTCTAATATTACCAAACATGCCAAGAGTTCCAAATAATCAAGTCAGGTTTTTTATTAATTCACTTGGAATTGTGAAGTTCTTTTGTCAAAGTTACAGCAATCTGTAGCACAAACCATTTTCACATTGCACTGATATAGGCATAGGTATAGAAAAATACGTACAGCAAAGCTATTTTATGTGTCAGAAATTATGTACAATAGAAATTTTGATGTGATCACCAGAGGCTTATATCAGAAAATCAGTAAAATTTACCATAAACCTGATTATTATTATACCTTATTCACAAATTAATCTCATTGATATTTATTTCAGTATTCCAAACTTTTATACATGTGTCTGTGTGGTTTTATTATTGATATAATTATTGTTTATTAGCACTGTTCTGATAGTGTTCAAATACTACAATTAAAACAAAGCCTAAACATGCTGTACAAACACCTATTAAATTTTGCTGCACTGGCAAGCACAGGGTCTAGAAAAACACAAAAGAAATGGGAGAATAACAGAACAAAACAATGAAAAAGCAGTGATTGCTGCCTTTTCTCCTTTCCAAACTGTTGTGCCATTTCCTTTGGCATGAAATCATTGAAAGTTTAAGTATAACACTTCTTACAATAAAACAAACCACTGTCTTTCACTATGGCATAATTATTCTTGACTCTTTCTCATCATTACCATTATTTAATGGCCCAAAGCCTTCTGGGATAGTGAAAATGAGCGTTAGTGATCTCTGCAGCAACTCACTCGCATTACATTCTTTATTAATCACACCTCTCTTCCCAGCATTCATTACATAAAGGCCTGTAGCTCTGCCTCCTCACTTCTGGAGTCAATAATGACAGAGTGCTGCAGGTTTGGACCTGCCCCCAATTGTCCCCAGCTAGAGCCTGCTGTGCCACACCACAGGTCAAGTGGAGATGTGAATCCCTAAGCTCCACATAGCTTGGGCATTGCAGAAGTAAGCAATAAGCAGACTAACTTACTAATTGCTTTCCCAAAACTCTAAGAGACAAAACCACATGAAGTTCCAATTCTCAAATGGCCAGGCAGCAGCTTGAAAAGTGCTGACTGAGCTAGAGGGGCTGTGGGACTGAATCAGGCTTTCCAAAAGGAGAGAGATGAATACAGGGCATGGCCATTTATTAAGCTGGTTCCATCCATTCATTAATCTGCCTCCTTCTCCTTGCAACCTTTCCTTGAAAAATGGTCATAATACATTTCTATACTCGCCGGACTGTGGTGGCAGGAGAGCAGTGAGGATTAAGCAATTAATGGTTATGTGTTTCTTTGAGACCCTTCTAGGAAAGCTACTAGTGGCAATCAGAAGAATGATTACTGGTGTGTTACTTGCAATACTGATTTGTAAAAACCCATACAGATTTAAACAGCCTAAGCAGAAGAGGTCCAGCTCTTGTGTAACTTCTGATAAGGGATTTGCAAGCTCCCTGAAACTGATTGAGAAAACTTTCACAGTGTACTCCACATTCACTGCTTTGTAAGATAAGACACCAAGAAAAAGGATTTATTTTCACTTTTTCAGGCATGTTTTAAAAAGCCTCACACTGTAAAGGGGGTAATCTGTACCTATATTTACGCATTTCTAAGGCTTGTCAAAAAGTTACTTTTGCTTACACCAAAGTTTCTGCATTTTCTGCAAAACACACCCTCACTGGATGTAACAACACAAGGGCAAACAAGACAAAACAGCAGCAGATGTTGTTTCTGTGCCCCTCTGCAAGAATTCCTGCCAGCTTGCTTTTCCTCCTCAAAATCTGCAGAAAAAGTTGGGGCTCTGATGTCACCTTGCCTGAACAGCTCTGGGCTTTTTATGCTGTCTGGTGTTATTATCAGCAATACAATAAGCACAGCTACATCTTCATCTAATGCTATTCACTGCATGTACTTAGTGTCTGCCTGTATTATGCCATTATAAGTCGTGGTGGAAGAAAAGAGTAAGCAAGAGGAATAACAAACAGGATTTTCTTGGAATAATGTTTCTCAGCTTTAGACTGATAATGGGCTGCAGTCAAATATATTCCTGTCATCACTGGTACACAAAGCTGCCTAGCTTTGTCACATTTGTTTTACTAATTGAACAATCAATTATTAACATAGATTAGTTTCACAGTCATAAACAACATCACATGCAGACACCTGCTTAATATGAGAGAGTCTCTGGTCCAATTTATACTTCCTCAAGCAATAGCCCCTGGTCTCCATTAATGCTCCTCTCTTGTACTATTGCAGCTCCTTGGACTTTGTCACCAAACAGCCATGCACCTTGACTCCAAACCCAGGGTCTCTCAGTGGGTGCACGCTGCAAACCACAGAGAACCTGCCTGACAGATGAGAATGGCACAGCCCTGAGCTTCACCAATGATCACCACCAATTTGATTTTACACTCACTAATTATGCTGCAGCCACCAGCAAATCTTCCTGAATTTCCCTCCTGCAGTGGCAGCCCCTCTACCTGTCCTGGGGGAGGACAAGCCCTTGCTCCTTGGAAGCAGAGAGCCCACTGGCCCTGAGCTCCAGCTGCTCAAGCAGGGCTGAAGGTCAAGCCTGGGGCAGTATTTGTGCCAAAGTGTAAAACCTCACCTCAAAGCTGAGCCCACAGGCTGTGACATGCAAGCAGGCATCAGCCCACATGGATAATGATTTTCAAAGCAAGATCCTTCTGTTAACCAGGACATGCTTTCTGAAAGACAAACCCCACTTTTTGGTAACCTCACTGCAGTTTTGGTCCCACCTGGGATGTGTTTGAACAGGCAGGCAGAGAGTCAGGCATGTCTCTCAACGTGCCCCAGGCACTTTCAGAGGTGCCTCAACAGAGGGAAATTCATTGGTGGGAAACGAAGGAAGGAGAGCTGGGCTGGGAATAAGGTAAACCCAGAGCCAAGTTCTCCCGCAGAACTGCTGAAGGCCACAAACATGAAGCACACAAACCCTGTGCTGGGTTTGAGGTGTTTGAGGCAGCTTGGCTTGGCAGTCTACACTGAATGCAGCTCACCTACATGAACCCCATTTCCAAACTACAGAGCAGCTCTTATAAAAATAGGGCTCAGATGCACAAAGTGTACAAAGACACCAAATGTGCAGGGAAAACCTTAGGAAGTGGAGCCCAGTCCAGCAGTTTAATCAATTGAAGTGCAGAACATCAGCGCAATGAAACAGCATTTTGTCTCACTTAGACTGGGTTTTAAGAGACTGAAAGTAGTTAATCGCTGCTTTAAGCATTCAAGCACTCATGCCAAGTAAACTCACAAAAAACTGGAATACCTCCTCCAAGCAGTCTACTTCCTTACCTAGGTGAACATGCCTGGCTTCTCATCAGTGCAATCCAAATAAGTAACAGATGGTTAAATGCAGCATCAGCAAAATTTGCAACAAGTTACAAATTTATTTTGCCTTACAGTTCTACAAATTCATATGGGAATTTTTCTCTCAAAGTAACATCTAATAAGTTTTTTTTTTCCCTGACACTTGTATGTATGTATGTATGTATGATCCTCTGAAGCTCAGAATGAGAAAACTAAAAATCAACCATTTTTTCTACATCTTCATAAAAATATTGATTGCCAAAACAGGTAAGATAGAGTATTATAGAAAATTGTACTGCTTTTATTTGAAAGGTAAGAGCTGTTGTCTGTAGTGGGGGGGAAATGAATTTTAACTGATTTTATGACAAAAGCAGCTAAAGCCAATTACTCACTTTCTGTTTCACTTCTCCAAACCCTGATTCCTATAGAGGAATTCAAGTGTTCACCATGCTTAAGCAGATTTTGGTAACATGATTAGCAACATTCCTGCTTTTTTCTAGCCATATATACTTCAGACATGATGAAGTTCCAGAGTCTTAAATGATTAAGGAGACAAAAAGACAGACAGTGACAAGCAGGAAAAAAAGGATAAGAAATGGATTACTCTCCAAGAAACTGAAAACTCTAGAGACCCTGAGCCTTCAAGTTCATTTAAACATTAACGAACTTTACATTTCAAATCATATCTAGGAGGTCAAGTGATAGGATTACACGGCTAAATCTATAAGTATTGATTTTGTCTCAGGCACAGATGCACACTGTGCAGCGTTGGAAAATCTGCTAAGATAAGGTTATGACACACAGCAAATACAGCATGCAGCCTTGGTTTAGATAAAACTTTGTGTCTCAAAAAAATCACGCCCACTGTCCCCAAAAAATCCCCCCAAGTGCCAGTTTGTCTGAAAAATTAAATTATTCTAGAAGCAGGTGCAGACCCTGCCAAACATTGGTATTTCGTTTAGAGGTTGCTAAACAACCTGTGTGAGTCACTGTTGTCAGAAAACACGTATTTCAATTGTTTGTAAAAATCACCATGTATCTCCATGCTTTAAAATCACCATATTATTTTGTACAAAACAAAAGATTTGTGCTGCCTATTTCAAGACACTCCTGTTATGTTGCCAGCTCAAGCAATCCTATGAATCATCATTGCACCATTAGTTTTAAAGCAGCATGTTTATATCATTTAGGTTTTTGGCTACTACAGAAAATAGTATATAGTTTCTCAAACAATGGAGTAAGGAACTCAAAGCAGCTCAAGAGATACAACTTCATTTCATTCTTCATAACTATCTCCCAAAAAAAAAGCCCTGAAGAGCAGTCAGTGAGAATGGTAAACATGGGAAGGAGACAATGTTGCATCATTCCTACTCAATTCCTTCCTTTCGGTCTCTGTGAGCTCCCTCAGCATAACCAAGAGCTGCCATAGGCACTGCAATAAGGGAGTAGAGCAGGGAAGATGCTTCCCTAAAGACTTATGGCTTCAAACTTGGAACTCATTCTGAAAACCTCCAAAGGTGTCTGGCAGACAACTCTAATTTAAACAAGTCCTGTCTTGATTTGAGGTGCAAAGTCAAAGGCAGTGAGATGTAACTCCTACCACGTCCACTTAGAACTGCTGGTCCATAAACATTTGCCCTGTAACTGTACTAGAAATTAGGTATTTTGATGCATAACCTTCCTCTAGCAGAGAAGTGCTACCAGAACAGAGTTCTCCCTGGCCCATTTCATTTGGCTCTCTAGTGCTTGTCACTAACACAGGCAGTACCTGTAAGGCCCATGCAGTATGAACCTCTGCTATGTTACACAACCATGGTTTACCTAGCCCTGCTGAGGAAAGGTTGATGCTATTTAATCACTAAACAATCCATCTGCTGGTACAAAGCAAATTTAAGAAAACTGGGATGCAAATTTAAGAAATGCTGGAACTCATTAGGAAGATCTTAGGATCAAATGCTTTGGTTGTGAGTCTCCAACAGCACACATTTTGTATCGCCTGCGCAGGGGGGTGCTAAGTGAGAGGACGTTGGACAGCAGACAGAATGTGGTCTGGTCTTTTCCTGGCAAACCTACTGCTAAATTCACAACCAGTTTGCATATTGCTGTTGTGGCATTTCCATTGACCCTTCCTCTCTCTTCTCTTCTACCCATGGTGGTTGGGACATGGACATTTGTCTCTCCAAGCTCTTTACTCCTGTCCCATCTGTGTGTTCCTTGGCTTCTGACCTTGAAGTAAAGTGATATTGAGGGGACAGACACTGAACAGTGCAAAGCCATGGAGGAGCAATCTTCACATCCAGATCCTATAAGCCATCCAGTGCCCAGACTTACTGACTTGCAAACAGCCATTCAAACCCAAGAAATCAAACCCATGCTGGACTAGGAAAAGCTAGATTTTTATTTAGCCCTTTAGAGCCCACACCTGATCCATGGTGTCAGGTCTGTAACATAAACCAAACAAAATCTTTAGGTCTCACTTGTAGAAAACACAGAAACAAACCAAGTGAAACATACACTTATTTATAACCTCAGAAATGGATCATCTCTGCTGAGGAAACAGGTGCCTGTTAACATATAGGCATATTTTTGGGAGTATGTGGGAAGACAGGATTTAGGGTTTACATTTTTCAATCTAAGTTTAGAGGGAAGAGTTATTTTCAGTTTCTTTACAAACTGAAACTTTAAGCACCAAATTCAAGATCTTACAGAGTGCCATGAGGTCTGACAGGCATATGCTGCACGTGATGTGATTACATATGAGTTTTGATAATCTACAGTTATTTTAGTAAAATCCAAGCTCCCTGTAATATTGGACTAAGCATGGTGATGTCAAAATATACAAGGTCTGAGATGCATGAGTTGATTCAAGAAATTACTCAATGAAAATGACATAGATTTCCAAATTTTACTTGGAAAGATCTCTCATAACTTTTTCTGGACTTCTAATACACTAATATACACATCCAAGTGGAAATGGGCAGAAAGTAAGATGGAATTTTAAGATATCCACTGATTCTGCACAAGGACAATAACCCACATTTGGGTTAAGAATTAAATTAAAAACAATTCATATACTTAAACCTGGACACCTTCCTAGAAGTTACAGCCTTGGCTGCAGTGATCCAAAATGGACATGAGAGAATGAAAGCTGCATTAAAGCATAAGAAGTCAACAAGCAGGAGTAAAGCTAGATGATCAAAGGGGTTAGAGTATTTCCAAAAGTCACTGGATCAGCAAACCAGAGTGGTCAGAACATCTGAGCTCACTGTCTCAGAAATGTAATATATAGCAATACATAACTTCATAATGAGAGATTTTAAAAATAAGTGTGTACGTATGTAGAGGCATAACAAGACAAATTCTGGTTTCAATTTGCCCTGGTAGAAATCTAACTCAGACCTATCGACTTCTGTAGAAAGATATTGAATTTTTATCAATGCAAAGTAAAGATTTTTTTTAAACACAATTAATCCAAAAGATTTGTGCTTGGTAAAGGAAAATACAGGAATGGGCAAGAAAGTACCTGTCTTTAGAACGTTTAGACTGAGAGAAGAATTTCAAATGTCTGCAAAAAGTTGCTGATGAACAGTGGGGAAAGATGAATTCATCTCCACCTCTGTAAGCTCCTAAACTGCCACTTTTCAAATGGCTTATTATCTCTATTCTTGAAGAAATACCTTTAAAAAAAAACCTCAGCAGCTAAAACCCACACAATTGCAGTGGTAGAGCACTAAATTTACGGTACAGGGAAAGGCTATGTAATCCATACAAAGACATCTGAAATAACTCACAGAACGTTATTGTATGAAAACTGCATTTTCCCCCTCACCTCCCCCTGTTTCAAATAATAATGTTTGAGTTTGTCTTTGCTTGTAGGATTTTCCCAGTAGTTTTAGGAGGTAAGTGCTTCTGTACTGAGTAGAGATCATGTGTTTTATAAAAAAGAAATGGCTATATTAAGACCCAGATAATCCCAATCCCCATCCCTTGTAAAATCATAGTTCTACTTTGTATTTTAAATCCCTCAGGAAGTTCAGATTAATGCCTCAACAGCACAGGCATAACACTGTTTACTGTGCTTACAGGTCACTCTTTAAGCTACTCGAATATTCCAACATCTGGACAAGCCAAGCACCGATTAACCAGGTCAGGCCATGTACACACACTCTGTCTCATCACTCTTTCTTTTACTAAATCTTGGCAAGATCCCCTTTGCATGGCTGCACAGACCCTGCAGAGTTTTCCCAATATCTGTCATCCTGCCACCTTGCATTAATGGACATGTTGAGACCACAAATCAGCAAAATATTTTACCTACTTCCTTATCTCCTCAATGTCTCCTCATTTAGGAAAAAAAAAAAAAAAAAAAAAAAGGCCTACAACAAAAAAGT